>OX578149.1:19636619-19676597 GCA_951213105.1 Amaurobius ferox
AATCCTTAATTCTAAAGTAATCGATAAAATGCACCAGATTCTGCTAGTATTTTGTATACAATATAATATTTCACATCTTTAGAAAGAACATAAATCATTATCCACACAGGGGTGGAGATCATAATTAGTTCCTCCTTTCTTTTGAAATCCTCTTTTTAGTTCTAATCATCTGCAAAGATACAAATATGGTATTTGTATACACCCATACACGCAATATTGTAAACAAAAATAAATATTCGTCGCCGTTTATTTAACACCTGCTAATCAAGTATTTCAAATGATGAAAATTACACAATTTCCAACTATAGAGCAAAATCTAGGATTTATTTTGCAAAATAAAACAGATTGTATCTATTTTGCATTGATTATATACGTATTATTTCAACATTCAATATGTGATCTGAGGTGTGTACGTATATTTTGAAATTTTTATTTTAAAACAGTAACGCTAGGTAAATTTAATATTATTGCGGTATCAAAATTAAAGTCGCAATCAAAATCACAGTCAAAACCACAGTCCCAAAGCTAGGTTATCCCCAATTTCACTTTAATAATCAATCACTAATATATCTAAATCTTAGCAAATATATATATATATATATATAATATGTATGTGTATATATATATATATATATATATATATATATATATATATATATATATATATATACTAGGAGTCTCTGCCCCCTGCTCGGTACGCTTCGCCAACCCCCATAACTCGATCTGCGAGTCAGTAGGTTAATCAAAAATTCAACTATGTAGGTACCTGCCTGCAAAAATTCGTGGTCTGAGACAAAATTTCGTGGTCGCAGTCTATCCAGGATGCGAACTCAAATATTTTGTCTGTAACATTGACATTAAATATTTCTTAAACTGCAGTATATAGCAAAAAACGATTTATATCAGAGGAGTTCCTAACGCTTTCTCTACAAGTGTACCGAATTTCATATTTTTAAATAGTATAGTACTTGCGGTACGAAGCAGGCAGAGAAACACGAAAAACGAGAAGTTCGTCAAACAGAGGCAGCGAAGGAGGCGGCAGCGGTTTGTTTTTGATATATATATATATATATATATATATATATATATATATATATATATATATATATATACGAATATATATATATATATATATATATATATATTCTTTGATATATATATATATTATTATTATTATTATTATTATTGCCTTTTCTCATTTTTGCCGTGTTTTCTTTTTCTTTTTCTTTTTATTTATATTTATATACTTTTAATTGTGAATTTTGTATCCTAATATTCTTCTCATCCCCCTTTCCATTGTAGTGATGTGTTACCCTCTATCTTTATCCTTAGTCTTGGTCTATAGTTACTCATTTGTAACAGATATGCTAGAGATGGGTTTTTTTGTACATACAGTAGTTTATGCATAATTTTCGATTAAAATCTTTCAATTTTAATTATATATATATATATATATATATATATATATATATATATATATATATATATATATATATATATATATATTCGTATGTGTGTGTACATAAAATAATATAACAGATTTAAAAGATTAAGATCACGATTTTAGTGATAAGGCAGAATCGATGTCTTAGTATTTTGTTTCATCAAAGCTCCTCAATAGCAAATAAAACAGTTTGCTGCACTGAATGAATTTTCTAGGTAACCGTAAAAGTAATAATTTACTGTTACCTAGTGTTGTTACTTTGTTTACAAATTATGTTATAAATTGTGTTACAAATTTCACAAACAATGCAAATAATATTTTGCGGTATATATATATTTCCATGCTACCATAGTTAATGATAATTCATTGTTGCTGAACTTTAATAATAACAGACCTGATTCAGTAATTCTATTTGCTTTTACTATGAGCAGGATTCTAAAACTAGATATCAGTTAGTTGAGTTTATGTAACATATTAAATTGGATGTTAAAGAGTAGTGAGTGGTTTTCACATACTCTTAACCATCAGTGAGATATTTAAACTAGTAGCTGCACTATGACATTAAAACAATTATTTAGGAAAATATCACAGTATTACAAGTTTATTATAGTTATATAACTGATATATTATATGTAGGTATAGATGTATAATAAAAGTACAAATTACTTCCCACTTTCAAAACATAACATGAATCATGTGAGTTATTTTAATGTTCTTTTTTAATGTTTAATATTTTCATGTGAGATATTTGTGTTGTTTACTGGTTACAAAATGTTAGCAGTGAACCTCTGCATAAAGACACAGCTGAGTTAAAACCAATGCATTACCACCAGTTATAAAGGATTTTAAGTTGATGAGTACAGGTAAAAATATTTTAAAAAGTGCATATCGGACATTGAATTCTGGAAAATATTAAGAACATAGTTTGAAAAATGTTTAAGGAAAGAGTGTTATAAATTAAACTCAATCGCTAAAGAAACTTATAAAATTAGAAGGAATATGCAATATACTTATTTAATATTTTATAAAATAGAGTATTATAAAAACAATAGATTACAAAATAAATGAAATTACCTTTTGATAGAGATATCCAATGATCCGTTGACAATTATATCTTGGCTCGCGTTTGCGCAATTAAACAACATGCGCTAGCCGCCGTGGCAAGTGCTGAACTCGCTAACTGACTGAGAGATGGCTTTGGGATATTCGCTAGGGAAAACCGGCATAATCCCTCATGATCCACATTCATCTCCTGAAAATTCCACTGAAATGCACGCAAAGATAAAAAAACAACACCTTAAACCAACATCAATTCATCTCTAAACATAAACCACATGTAGACCACATCCTACATCACGCCGAAAAATTCTCCCCAAATCTACTCGAACAAACACAAGGACTCGTTTGTCTCTGACTCGTTTGTCTAAGAACAACAAGCAATCTACATATCCGCAAAACCAAGCACCATAGATTATGCAAAACCGCTGACCTATAAAAGCCGGTGCAAAAACCAGACAAACCTGCCTCACCATCTACCTCCACGTCTCGATCATCGACAAGTACTTTTCCAAGCAACGAATCGCGCACCGGCAATCCGTGCCCGCATCCATAACCTCAGCGTACGTCAGAGGTGACGTCAACCCAAGCAAAGTGAAAAAACAGGCACGAGGAAACGTCGTTGCAGGACACTACAAAATCAGGTGAGTCTCATATTCGATATTCGTGAAACAAGCCGTCCAATAGGGAGAGGAAACGCAGTGCATTACAAACAACCTTTTGTTGGTAGAATAGGAATGGATACGATACCGAGCAATCATGGAGCAGGATTTCCGGTTGGAAAACCAGTGGTAACACGAATGAAAAAAATACGACATGTAGTGGGAAAACTGGATGCTACTAAATTCCTTCCACCGTCGTTCCATTCGCTCCAGACCGTCTTTGCGAAAGTGAGCGATGACATCTTCAGGAGAGACCCAGGGGAGTTTTGCAGCAGGAAAAGTAGAAAATCCAAACCACGCGACCAACCCGAAGGCTTATGGCAGCAGTTTGTGTTGTTGTTGTTGAGACCCAGACCGTCCGACCTACCAGAAAGGTGTAAGGTAACAGTTTGGACGGCCGGGAAGTGCCACCCAATTTAGACCGGAACCCAGTGGGGGAGGCATCCACAGGGACCGTACCCTCCTTCCCCTACCACCAACCTCTCGGAAGGACTTACGGACCCACATGTTTAACGTGATCGTACTCCGCGTGAACACGGCGGCAGTTTTGGCAGTGGCTGGAATCGAACCCGGGCCTACCGAGTGCAACTCCAGCGCGCTAACCAATGGGCTACCGCGCCCTGGCAGCAGTTTGTGTGGCCGGGCAGCAGGAAAAGTGTCGCCCTTCGCCAAAGTGTCAGCTTTCTCATTGGGATCTATCCCTCTATGTCCAGGGACCCTAATCAGCTTAATGGATTTAGCCATCTGCTGATCTCCGTTAATAAAGTTTCACAACTTGATTAGAACTTTCGGCGAATGCCGGTTCACTTTGGTGAGTCCGTTGATGGCGGACTTAGAGTCGGTCAGTACCAGGTACTCTCCTTCTTCGACCCGGACCGTCCGACCTACCAGAAAGGTGTAATGTATCTGTTTAGACGGCAGGGAAGTGCCATCCAATTCAGACAGGAACCCAATGGGGGGGCATCCACAGGGACCGTACCCTCCTTCCCCTACCACCAACCTCTCGTAAGGACTTACAGACGCACATGTTTAACGTGATTGTACTCCGCGTGAACACGGCGACAGTTTTGGCAGTAGCGGAAATCGAAACCAGGTACTCTTCTTTGTCCTGAATAAACCTTTTGACGCCCACTAGCAGGGCGATTGCTTCCGGCATTGTTGCGGATATCGGTTATGCCTATACTAGTTATGCTATTTTCCTTGGAAATATCCGAAGCAATGATACGGTGATTGCGGACTTTAGAGTTGCAATACCCCTGAAAGAGAATTTGGATGACCTCCTATTGGGGCGAAGTGTCCTGAAACAGGAGTCCCTCATAGATAAAACGCACGGAGTTTCTTTGCGGTACTGGCCAGTCGTAATCTATGATATCCTCAGGTGCAATATCCCAGATTCGTAGTAGGTGGAAGCTGGTTAAACCAGGAGTGGAATCGTGAGCATTGTACTGCGCTATAAAACGCAGCCCTAGGGCGGAATGGGTACATGAAACTGTCGAATAGTGAACGCAAAGTTTAGGTCTTTAAACCTCTGGTCTAAGTCCCACTGTTTGGCATCAGCGTATAATACCTCCAGGGATGTCCATTTCGGTAGTCCCGTTGCCTATCTCAGACCCATGTTATATAGCACTTTTAGCTTGGTCGTCTCAGCTTGGGTCCCTGTTCCTAAAATTGGACAGCCAAACTCCATGATGGATTGGACAGAAGCGTTGAGTATCTTTATAAGACGGGGGGGGGGTCTGGATACCCCAGTGCTCTATTGAGATTCCTTTAAGAGCGTTCAGGCATTTGAACCCCTTGTCCCGAATATCAGTGAAGTGATACCGGAAAGTTAGGCTGCTGGCGAAAGTCACTCCGAGAATCCTGAGAGAGGATACCCACGGTATACCTCTACCTTTGCTTTTGAAGGTTGCGATATTGCGAAGACGTTGTTTTGAGAAGGCGATGGCCGAACACTTTCTTAGGCGAATCTCCAGTTTCTAGTATTTTAACCATGTAACTAACTTGTCTAAGGTCATTATCATCTTCTGTTGAATGGTGCACGGGTTGTCCGCATCCATATAAATGAAAATGTCATCTGCGTAGATAATGCATTTTACCCCGGCTCAACGCCGTCGAAAAGTTCCGCCAAGAAACACATAAAGAGGAACTTGGATAAAACAGAGCTGGGGGATTCTTCTCTGTGACGAAACTTTGCAAGAATAGGTATTCCTCCATTTGACTCTAAAAGTTCTGTTGGTAAGGAAATTGGCCACCCAGAGAGCAATTTTTTCTCTGAGGCCAAGCTGGGCCAGTTTGTAAATTAGGCCGTTGTCCAGACTAAGTCATAAGCTGTGTGGATGTCCAGCGACACCAGCATACTGTATTGGTGTCTGTTTTTAGTTTCTAGTAGGTCTTCGTAGATATTTCGAATGGCGGATTGACAGTCTTTGAAAGGAAGAAATCCATAGTGATTTTCATAAAAATAGAGGGGTGATAAACCCAATTAATTAGGTTCTCCAACAGTATTCTCTCAGAAATTTTGCCACCCTCGGAGTTGAGGGAAATGAGGCAGTAAAACTCGGCTAGGTTTTTGGGTTTTCCCTGCTTCATGATCGGGAGAATAGTCGCTGTTCTCCACTGGGACGCGACATAACCGTCCTTGAGAAACTTGTTGCACATGTTTAGGAGGAGGGGCCTTGCTTCTGGTTTGAGAGACCTGAAAATGCGGCAGGGCACGTCGTTCGGACCTGAGGTGGAGTTCCGGGTATTTACGATGACATAATTGGGCTCCTCCAAAGTAAAATCTGGGAACACCTCTTTGTTGCTACTCAAGTCGCACAGTATGAGTTGCAAATCAATGAACAAACTCTCTCGCGTATTATACTGCCGTGATCAAATTTATCTGACTGCTGTGGTAACAATAGTGAGCAATGTTTGAATATTTTTAGTAAATGAAGAAGAGGAAACAAAAGAAGAGAAAATTGGAAGCAAGTTACTTTACTTCTCTAAAATGTTTCAATTATCGTATTGGTTGCTTGGCTATTATGTTTTTGTCATAATCCTAGGAAAAAGGCTGCAAAAATTTCATCAGAGCTCACTTGCGAAAAGATAGAAAATGTTGAAATGACAAATTCCGAAAATAATACGAGCAGAATAGCTAGCCACATGATATTTTAAGAAAATGTTCCCGCTCAATTCAATTCTACAAACAAGAAGGCTTACTGAAAATCAAGACACGACTTCTACAAGACAAACTCTGCGATGACCCCCGTGAATTCCAGCGACCTATTGCACTTCCTAATTATCATGTTGTACGAAGACTAATAGAACAGGCTCGCAAAAATCTACAATACAGTGACGTTCAAACAACACTGCTCACTTCAGGGAGAAGTACTGGATTCCTTGGGGACGCAGTGTTGTTCGAGAAGTACTCAATAATTGCGTGCCCTACATACCTCATTCGTCTAAACTAGTGATTCAAGAGTGTCTTCCTCTAACAGTTAATAGAATTAGTTGCTTAACTCTTTTCCAAATTACAGGTGTAGATTTGACAGGATTTATTTTTCTAAAAGGAAATATGAGAGCAAGGATGGTGCCATACACTTGCGCTATTTACTGTACAATACACATAGAACTGCAAGAAATGTCATTACTGCCTCAGGTTCCGAAGCATATCAATATTGATGTGGAATTTATAAAATTGAGAACAAACGTCTTGCTTTAAGAAGTCTATACAACAGGAAAAGAAAGACTCTTCGTCTTCAACTGTACAACCCAAAATAACTCGTGGGGTCTTCGAGTGATTTTCCCCGACCCAAAAATTGAATTTGTGATGTTCTATATTATAAACAATAAGGTTTTGGATTGATTAAGGTGGACTACGTAATCCAAAAGGTGGGAGGATGTTGCAACTCAATGAACGGACTCTCTCGCGTATTACATTACCGTGATCAAATTTATCTGACTGTTGTGGCAACAGTAATGAGCAATATGTGAATCTTTTTAGAAATAGTTACGATTTGTTTTCTAAACGTTATTTTCCTTTTCCGTTAAAAATAATTTATATGTTTCAAAAACACAAAATATGTGCGTTTAATGTTTTGTATATTTAAGTACAAAAAATGCTTTTTATGCGATTGATATTCATCAACTTATATATTGATACGTAACAGTGCGTATCCCAGCTCCTTTGCGCTACAATTGTGGTGGTCAAGATGACTCGTCTGAGTGTATTGTATGTATCTGTTCCCAAGATGTGATGACTTTCAATGGGGTCTTTAGAGCTATTCTTTAAAAGTTTTAAAATTTTATAGATGCCTCCATTTCGAGCACCGATCTTCACGACGCTCTCCGAGTAGGAGTTCGCCATCTCTGTCATAGTTCGTTTGATCATTGATGCATATTTCTTCTGCTGAATCAATTCTCTGGAGGCTAACTTCTTTGCAAGGCGAAGGTATCTCATTTTTTGGTCAAGTAGCCAGCGGCATTTGTCGTTTCACCAGGATGAGTTTGTCTTGTCAGTGAGAGGATATTTAGACGTACTCTTGGAAACAAGGCGTCCAGTACCTGATATAGTCCTACTGTGAGGGCATCTTCCTCCAACAAAGACAGGTTGACATACTCTCCTGCTCTTCCCCAGTGGATGAGGGACTGAGAACTCGCGGGAACCATTGCGTAATGGTTCCCGCGAGCAATGAATGGCACCTGCTCACTCTTCTCGAGAACTTGATCATAATAGGGAAGTGATCCACTATCCAGTTATGGACGACGTCTGGGCCGGTCGAGTTCTAGTTGTTTCCCCTCCACACGTGCCTCAGGTTAAAGTCGCCTAATATCACGAAGGGGTAGGTCCAACCACTTTTTCTCTATCTGGCCTTTGGGAGAGTAGATGTTGATGATAGTCAGCTCTAAATTTAGAAACCACACTTTTACACCCATTACTTCGATGTTCTTTGGGGACTGACTATCTATGTCAATACGAGTTGAACGGAGGTCTTTGTCAATTGCGATTAAGAGGCCACCGTCTCTGCCAGATCGCCTGTCCTTACAATAAATAACACGTGATGGGAAATTGATATCATCTTCAGGTTTGAGAAAAGTTTCTTGAAAGATCTAAATGGGAGAATTAAGAAAAGAAGATAACTTAAACCGCCGAGCTTTGTTGCGAATGTCCCGAACGTTCCACTGAATGGCAAGTTTAGAATCCATAAATCGGACGAAAAGAAAAAGGGGGAACTGACCCAGCAAACGAAAACGAAAAACGACAGGGCACCCCAAAAAATGAACCAGGGCTAGAAACCCCCTGGAGGCTCCTGCTGCGGTAGCCAGCAGAAAAACCGGGTGCTCTAGGAATTTGAGCATTTCCAAAAATGATTTCATTTCAGAGGTAGTGTTGGAGACTACCTTCCGAGAGTCCTTTTGGTTTCTTTCTTTCTGATATGGCTTGCGCTGTTCTTTTGTCTCAATTCCCTTTTCTGCATGTGTCGAGGGGATTGCAGTTGAGTTTTCCTGGGTCGGGCATTCACTGAAAGAGGGATGCGTGTAAGTAACCCATGTATAGTCTGCATTAGGACGCTGACTTGTGTGTTGAGTCTGTGAATTATTTTTCATTGCATTATTTTGCTTACTGTTCTAGGATTTAGTTGGTATGCTCTTCACGTCTTGCAATGTTACCGAAGTAGTACTGTCTTGTGCTAGAGTTCGAGCATATGTTGGGGCTTTGATTACGGCGAAACGTCTGCAAGCTTCTGTGAAATCAAATCGATTTTTACATTTGAATCTTAAGAATTTTCCTTCCTCTTTTCGTGAGAAGCACATAGGATCGTCCACATCGCGTACTTTTTTGCAGTTATAACATTTTGGGCTGATGGCCTGTCACTACTCTCTAGTGTGATGGCCCCCACACTGGATGCACACAGTTTTCTAGGTTTTGCAATTTCGTAGAATGTGATTGTATTTAAAACATCTTGAGCATTATCTGGTCTTATCTACGAACGTGTATATTTTTCTATCATTAAAAATATTTTGAGGTATTATGTCATCTTGTTTCCAAAAATTATGACGAGTAGCGTTTCCATAGGGGTGGTCCCGATTGGTGTTTTTCTCGTAAATCTTCTGAAAGATTGAATTTTTCTGGATTTCGCTACTCTATTTCATTTGCCTCTTCGTGAAGTGATATCGATGTGTCGATCCTGTGCAGTAGAAAGCGGGAAGTAATTTCTTCTATTTGTATCTTTTCTGCGACTGGAGCCCCCAGGATGTGGGTAAGGAAACAGACTTCTCTGGCACAGCCAGAGTATTGAGTGACCACAAGAAGGTCTCCATTACGGGTATATTTTATGATTTGGGCCTGGTGTTGTAATTTTGAGAGTCCATCCTTTAGAGTTTTGGGGGTATTTCTAGGATTTTTTCCACTGGTAGCTGTTAAGAATATAGTTATATCAGCGGTGTCATCAACCCATTTATTCGGAAGCCCGTCCTTGTGAACAGGGAAATACAAGTAGTTTTGTTGAGTAATAATACCGGCCGCCATTTCGACCACTTCAACTTCCGAATTCATATTGTAAAAAGGTTTAACTTGCGGCCTGACACTTGGCTAGGTAGAGGACTTCTCTCCACAAGCCTACAAGAGCAAGGAAACAAAGCTGCACAAAAGAACGGGAAACTCTGCTGAGAAACACTAAACCAAAATAGAAAATAAAATAAAGGAAAACCAGAACGGCCTTACCAACGGTCCACTCCGCAGCACTAAAGAACACGGCACCTGAGAAAAGACAGCCAGCCACTTCTGCCTCCTCCAAGTGCTGAAAACTGATGTTGCCATTCTACAACTCAGAAATGATTTCTCTGCTCACTTTCAACCACACAATTTTATGATTATTTTAAAATGCGAGATGGTCAGAGCCATTTATTTCCTCCGCGTTTTCATGAGCGGTGTGTTGAATATACGGTGCATTGTAATTCTCATACTTTTTGTTTTGCGAAGAGTTTTTATACGCATTGTTATTGCAATGGGTTCGAGGATTTTTCTGCTTGTAGTATAGATGTATAACGTTGTAGAAGGGGGGGGGGAATCTTCTGCGTTGGAATTTATGGGGATGGCGATCTGTAACTAGAATCGAAAATACTGATGTGCCCAGTGCCGGTATAAAAGCATATTATTACGTATCCAAGGAGGGGTCTAAGGTGTGATTAGGTGCTTATTGAGAGCGAGAATGTGCTTTCGTAGCAGACGACTAAGTTTTTTACAAATACACTGTATTTCATTATTTCCTGCTTTAAAACCTAGGCATCACCTGGGACAGTTTCTTGTCTACATATAAAATTTTATGATGATTAATGCGTTTGTTCTTAAGAGTGATCGTTTCGATAACTCTTATGACACATATATACAGACAAACATATTGACAAGAACTTTCGTACCTAAAAATAAACTTTTCATTAATAATGGATAAATTGTTGGATAAATTTCCACACATGCATTGGAATTATGTAGCATTAACATACAGTATGACAAAACGAAATAAAAGGTGTATTCATGTTGAACATTATACGAATATATTTATTTTTATTTCACAGAACACATATACAAATCAGTGTCTCATAAATACACATCAATCACCAACTATACAGTTTATCAATCTTCTGAAGGTCAATATTGGTAGGTCCGTTTCTCTGACCAATCTTGTTTGTATCGATAGTTTTATCGTAAATCTCAAAGGCAGGCTTGTTGGTTCCTGGAACATTGTATCGATAATGCATCACAGAGAAGTTCGTAGTATCCCAGTATATGATAATCTTCATCCCTTTCCTTTTTATATTGAGATTACCATTCTATAAGACAACATTACTTCAGGAATAAATCAGAATAAAATGATTAATACAATGAAAGACAGGAGATCTCTATTGTCTTTATCGTACGATATCATTCGACGATACAGCTCATAGTGAATAATTTAGGGAAAAATTAAATTAATCTAAATTATTTTATAATAAAATTGATGATAATATAATACATTAAGCATAACATTTATGAATTAAAATATGTGCAAATTATTTTAACAAAACTTCTGAATCATTTTGCCATATAACTAATTACGAGTCTTTCGCCATAGAAATGCATGCAATGTGGCGGGATTTTTCTTATCCAGAGCCTTTTGAGTAACTGTCTCAAATATATTTGCAGTTTTCTCAACATGAGGTTTACCTCGTTTGTTTTACATCCGTGCTTTTAACAATGCATTTTGTATTTGTTGCTACAAAAATATACTAAATATTTAGTATTAGGAAACTGATTCATTGCAAAAAAAGATGAAATATTTGTAATAATGTTGCGACAGCTATAGGGGTATGACAGAGCCTTGAAGGCAAGGACCACATGAGCAGTTTATAAAAAATATTGAAGTTTGTAAAATAGGGGATAGTAGGGGGGCCAGCTGTTTTTCTGCTTAGGGGTTTCTACTTCGGCATCAAAACTGGTATTTAGGACCATTGAAAATATCACTACTAGATAGTCCAGTGGGAGCAAGAGGGTCGCATGAGAAAATCCCGAGTTCGATATTCACCTCTGCCCAAAATGTTCCCTTGATATTCGCAGAATACGGACACGTTGAATCTCTACGTCCGATATACCTTCCGAGAATTGATGGGCAGTGGAAAGAGGGTACATACTTAGTGTTTGTCGCCCTCTTTGGGTTCAGTCTAAATTGTGAAATAACTTTGAAAAACTCCACAGTTTTTTATATGCCTCTCCATAGTCAAGTCAGCTTTGCTGGAAGAATAGAAAACTGTACCCACTTCAGTAATTTAAATGCTAAATTGTGAGTTCGGAGATTTTAGATACGCCAGTATTGCAGGCAGTTAGACAAGTGAGGATCTGTTGCATAACGTTATGCCCTCGGTGTATGATGAATTAAGCATCGAGTATATATGTTAATATTGTATATTTAGGATAGAAGAAAGCCGGCTGAAGATAGAGAGTACAAAAATAAATCTGAAGTACATACCTGATACCTTCTGTGAATCCTTAATTCCTAAATAATGGACAAAGAGCACAAGCTTATGCTCGTATTTATATACAGTATAATAACTTACATCTTTATTTGGGACACAATACATTATATCACACAGGTGCAGATCATAATTAGTTTCTTTTTTATTTTTAAAAAACGCTTTCTGGTTCAACCCATCTGCAAAAATACAATTATGATATTTGTATACATTTAATTTTGCAAACAAAAATAAATGTTCATCACTGTTTATTTGGCACCTGCTAATAAAGTATTTCAAAAGATGCAATTATGCAATTTCCAACTGTAGAACAAAATCAAGGATTTGTTTTCCAAAATAAAACAGAGTGTATGTATTTTGCTGAATTCAGTACTCAATGTGTGCTTCCAGAAGTGAGTAAGTATATTTTGAAATAGTCCTGACTTTAGTGAAATAATTTTGATTTAGATCATTGGCGCAATTTGATACTTCAAGTCAGTAATGGTAAAATAATTATTATTGCTGTACCAAAATTATTATTGCTGCAAATTTTAATCAACAATCTAAACTACAATCCCAAAGTTAGTTTATCATTTTCAGAAGATTTGTGTGGTTATACACTACTTTAATACCAATTGTATCCATAACGAATTATAATTTCTCTCTCTCACACTATACATATATGTATATATATATAATATATATATATATATATATATATATATATATATATATATATATATATATATATATATATATATATATATGTGTGTGTGTGTGTATGCATGTATGTATATGTTTGTTGTCAGCCCTCGAAATGAATTAAGCACACGTTTAAACGAAATTTCTTGACAGTAGTGATTGAATTGGAGGAATGAAGCGGGGAGGGGTTACAATGTCGGGAAATATATTTTGTTCCTAAATTTATCTAAGAGACTTCGGTACCCGTTTTCGCCAAACAATATACTAAGACACATTTGCTGTATAAATAAGACTTCAATAAAGATCACATTGTCATAAAGTCGTTCACGATTCTTAATTTCATAAAGATTCGTAATTTCATAAAGATCACAATTTAATGAAAATTTATATGGATTTTGTTGTCTAGCAAAGAAACTTAACCCAAGTTCAAACAAACGTTCTTGTGACAGTGGTTGAATTGGAGAAATGAAGGAGATAAGAGTACATCGTCTTTCTTCGAAAATAATGAAGTAGAAAAAATATTAATATAGCAAGAATAAATTTATTAAAAAAAATCTTAATAATAAATGCAATAATTTAACAGTAGAATTTAACAAAATAATGTAACAAAAGTTATATGTTAGATCATTTAATGGGAAATTGTGCGTTTCATGAAAAACACATATTATTGTTTGTAAAAGAGTTTTATATATTTTTCATACAATCATTTCATTTTATTTATGCATAGAAACTTTAATTTATACATAGAAAGTCATCAAAAAGTTATGTAATACGGACTAAGCGTATACCTAGAAAAACGAAATTAAATAACAATTTGATAATATGTCTAACAGTTTCTTTTGCTTGCTGATATAAATTAATGGTCGATAATCTTCATTAATGTTGAAACTTCATTACAGTTGTTATATGTTTACTGAGGCTATCTTTATTAAGGTTGTTGATATTTAATTTAATTCTCTTAAAAGAAATATAAGAATCTCAGTTCTCACTATGCAAAATTATCTTCATATCCTGCTCTGAAGTATAAAATATCCTGGTCCACTTTGTAAACAAATTTAAAAAATATATGAAATTTAATCAATATATACCATACTAAAATGAAAGTTCTAAAACGGTATTAGAAGAAACCGGGACGAACACTGCCGACACGAACATACACCGAGACGAACATATTACCAAATTTTTTCGAACTTCAGTGTTTTTGCTTTCATATATAAGATAAGTTGGGTGTATTTGTATACATGCATTTGGGAATATATAGAGTTAACATGCTGTATCATAAAACAAAATAAGACATATTTATGTTGAATTATGCTGCTTTAGATGGACACATTTTTATTAATTTAGAGAACAAATATACAAATTAGTGTCTCATCGAAACACCCCAATCATTAACTGTACAGTTTATCAATCTTCTGAATATCAGTGCTGGTAGGACCCCTTCTCTGGCCCATGTTTCCTGTGTTTACAGAATTGTCGTAAATCTCAAAGGCAGGCTTGTTGGTTTCTGGAGCTCTGTATCGATAATGCATCACCGAGTAGTGATCGTAGTCTCCCAGTATAACATAATCTTCAGAGCTCCCCTTTTTATACTGAGATTGCCACCCTGCAAGACAGCATCATTTGAGTAATAAATAGTAATACAATTATAAATACAAGGGCGTATCTCCTGTAATCTATGCCTTGCTTTTTTATTGGTCGGCAGTACATATTCTTTATTTTTATTGTATGCCAAGATACGACGATACAATTCTTAGTAAATGATTTTCAGATGAAACTAAATTATTATAAATTATTTGATATAAAACTAACAATAATGCACGTAAATCTAAAACTTTTGCTTTAAACTGTGTGCAAGTTATAATAGCATCCTTTTATAATCATTTTGTCATTCAAACTTTTCCTTGTCTTTAAATTAAAAAATAGCAATTTGCCATCCTACCCAAAAAGTCTTATCCTCATACAGACAATAATTCTATTTACTGTGTGTTAACCATAGACATAGGTAACAGGAGATAAAATTTCTTTGGATGAAAAGTTTTAAAAGATCATAATACTTTGATAAATATATATAGATGTCGTTAATGTTATAAAAGTGAAATTTGTTCCCATTTCATTCAACAGAATCATGTAGTGTTTAATTTTGTTTATATTTATGAATTAAAGTTATTTTATGAGTGGAAGTAATAAGTAAATTGTCTTAGATGTAGAATGGGGTATAAAATATATGGAGATAAAACTAAATTAAAATGTAAAATAAATTTACATATGTATCAATATTTTTTAGTGTTTGAGTTCTACATTAAAATGTACGGATGATATTTCTCTACAAAACCACCAGTTTAAATCCGCAAATATCGTATACATGCGTACGTATCATAAATATTATTTGATTTAATACGACCCTTTTGCTATATAAATGCATACAATGCAGTGGAACTTATCTTATACCACAGCCACCTGAATTATTTTCTCAAACAATTTTGGCATTTTCCTAAGATGAATTTCGAATTCGTCCCCTTTACATCAATGATTTTAACAGTGTAATTTGTATTTGTTGCCAAAAAAAATAAACTATTTGTCCATGAAAATTATTCATTACCGACAAACAAGGAATATTATTAATAGTTATAGTTATAGTACTATAATTATAGTTATAGTAATATTAATAATATAATGATCATTAAGTGGCATTTCGATGTCACGCCATTTGTAGGTATGGGTGCTGAGACTATGAGGCGCGATGTATTGCATAGGAGATCAGAATACTCGAAGAAACTGACCATATGAACAGTCTATATCAAAGGTCAATAACTTATATACTCTTTTTACTAATTCCACCGTGGTGAAAGGGCACCACGTCCACAAGACCCTACAGGGTATCCCATGGCGAAGGGGAGAAGAATTGCAGCTTCTCTTTTATACAAGCACTCCGAAAGGCGGAAGTCTGACTTGGCTTCGCCATGACTACATGCCCGCTGACGGGATTCGAACCCGCACCCGGCAATCCAGCGATCAGCCGGAAACGCATGCCTCTGACCACTTGACCACCGGATCGGCATAACTTATAACAAGAAAGATCAATTACACTTAAAGCATTGATTATGAAACACTTTCCAACTTCAATGCAATTTTATTTAAGCACCTCTAAAATGCAATATATTTCTAAGTAATATTTTAAAACTTATTATAATACTACATTAATTTATTATATTTGAAAACTTAAACCTTCAACGAAAAAAATGAACTTCATTCAAATGACGGCATTGAAATATAAATTGCCTGGTTTAAACATCTCTAAAATGCGATACATTCCTCGGTAATATTTTTAAAATCATCATAACACTACAATAATTTATTATATTTGAAAACTTCATCGAAAACAACTGGCATTCATTCAAATGACGTCATAGAAAAATAACACGCCTGGCTCTTTCTATAAAGGCAACATTTCATTCATAACATTTTCCCAATCATTTTATTCATCACAGTACTAATTTATTTTGTTTAAAAACTTAAGACCATGGAGTTACAAGCAATTAAACTCTATGCTTAAAATTTCATCGCAAAAATCGTCCTTCTCTCTGTAAAGTCAATGAATATTTCTTTTATATCAGCTATGCAGACTCCATGAGCTAAATTATTTTGCGTTAAAAAAAATTCAGCAATTCTTATAAAACTCATCCTACATATTTTGCTGTTTACATTTTACATAAGTGAAAAATAAGCTTCGTTGTAGAAATAATCAAATTTGGATGATCATTTAAACTCAAATATATTGTCATTGCGTTGTTTCAGTATGTAGATGCACAGAATTTAAGCAAAAATAAAGCGGTTTTATGACGAATACAACACTCAATATGAATTTAAAGGAACTTTAAAAATCGCGATTTTGAGACAAGATGGATGCCATATTTTATTTTTAAGTGGATCACGTGATCGTTTCATATCATAATCACGTGATCGCTTCATATAAGAGGTGTAATTATTATTTTAATTTTTATTTAAAAAACTGATGAATATATTTTGCTGAAATTGTTTTTTATATATTTTATGGAATAATTTGAATATTACCTAAAATTTTCGAAGAAATTTGCAAATTTTAAATCCGCTTAAAAAATGTTTGAAAAATTAGGTCCCATAGGGTTCAATGTATTTCATTTTTTCAAACCGGGTTCAATCCAAAACTTATTGGGTGATATTCTTCATTTATATTCCCATAGGTACCACAGACCGTCTGAACAACATTCTAAAATTTCATTTTGATAAAATCATTTTTACGGCAGTTATCGTGCTAACGGACAAACAGACAGACTGACAGAATGAAAAAAGTCATAAACACTTTTCAACTTGGTTGTAAAGTGTTAAAAATGGGTTGTGGAAAGGCCCTTTTTTTGCGACAGAAGGGGACTCCAAAAGGATTTCAGCTGCACTGGGCGTATCTAGGACAATAGAGAATGCAGATCCTGAATAGCTCAGGGGTTTTAGTGAGAGGATCGCAAGAGAAAGACCAGAGTTCGATCCTCACCACTGCCGAAAACTATTCCAGTGTATGAGCGCGTTACATCTGTAGACTCAAAAGTTCATCCGAGAGGTGATGAACAGGAAAAAAATGGTACGATCCCTGTGATATCCGCGCTCATTGGTTAGGTCTACATTGTAGGACGAATGAAACAAAGTCAGACTCTGACACTACTTGTGCTTCCGGGTTATTTAAATAACGGCAGAAGTCCTCCTCACGCAAACTGTGATAAGTAAAGCAAAATAATTTTCTTTAGTGATTCTGTTCAATGCAATTTTGTTGAAAAATGAAATGTGTACCACAATGAAATATGTACCGCACTCAGTACCATGAAATATGTACCACACTCAGTACCATGAAATATGTACCACACTCAGCACCATATGTTCCTAGTTACAGTGCAACTTGAGAAATGTTTAAAAAATGCCTATTCTCCAAACAATTCAATCTTGAATATACTGTGGAACATATATTATTTTTTAACTCAATTTTATGAATCTTCGTAATCTAATTATATGTACATTAACTACACGATTTCCATAGTAAAGGAAGTCTACCTTAACATTACACCAAAAAATATTTTTTTAAGTGACAATCAACTAATGACATTTTGAGTTTTAATTATGAATATCGTTTGATTTGGATTCAAATCGTTGGTTTAATGCATCAAAATTTCGTTTTTTCATTATTAATAACGTTTAATAAATGAGCTAAGTAATTTAGAGTAAATATATAGTTTTTTATATGCCTCTCCATGGTCAAGTTATCTTTGCTACAAGAATAGGAAATAACAACTTCCGTAATTGAAATTTTAAAGTATTTGTACATTTCCTTGAATTTAACAAAACACACCCTTCATAATTTATTTTAAGAAACTCAATGTTTCTGTAAGAAAAACACGATGAGTATACGTTAGGTTTATCTTTAGTAAAGTGACCATGTTTTTGTAAGAAAAAATCGATGAGTATACGTTAGGTTTATCTTTAGTTAAGTGACCATTCCAGATAAAATAAATACTATTTCAACGCCCCTACGGAGAATTTAAAATGTTAGTATAGCGGGCATGACATAAAAATAAGCTAGGTGCATAAGACCAATTACGAAGTTGCAGAGCATTGTCTATTAAGCAAGAATAGACGCCAAAACTGTTGCAGAAGGATTGATTGACCAATATGTCTATTATGTAATTGTCAACAATTGACCCAATATGTCTATTGTCGAATTGCTGTCCTATTCAGAAATGATGCAATTAACAATACTTACATAAAAACAAATTTATTGTAGAGCGTGTGTAAAATATCCTCAACACAAAACAAATTTGAATTCTAGATAGAATAATACAGCGTGCAAACGTTGCAGGTGTCACCGTGTTAGAAATCCTGATGATGCAACTTTTAGACAGGCAATTTTTGTCTTCCATGTACGCCGTTATTCCATTGCTAATGTCGATTCCTACTCAATAGATAATGCTGTACGACAATTGAATTGGATTATTTTGTCCATATTGTTTTTCTGCCAAGTTCACTGTTCTGGCTCTTCCATTCTCTGCTATCGCCACTGCAATCTCATATATTCAATCAGAAAGGGTTCCTTTACTGTAGGCAGACCAACCGTGCACAAGCATAGACCATATTTCACAATTTTTCTAGGGGTGCTTAAATATTTTCCTAGGAAACCGTGTATTGCATTACGTTATTTAACAGCCCGTTTCCCTCATTTAACAGTGAACTTATAATAGAAAATGTAATTACGTGGGGGAATGTTTTCCTCAATTACTCTGACAAAGTTGTCTCTGTCAGGTCGGTTGTGCTCGTGCTGCATTCCCGCTGCGTGGATGAACTCATGCTGGATTATTCCGGTGGTAAGACATCCGGTTTTCCTCACGGAAACGGTCTGACGATTGCCTATTCGGCCCAAATTGGCGTAACACCTGAAACGAGATAATATGATTTAAATAGGATTGAGGATTTTAAATATAATGTGAAAAGGTGCCTGTATCGTAGAATTATTTAAAGTCTCTATTCGAGATCATTCATATATTCAGAAGAGTCCAGAGATCTTTCTTAAATCAGGGGGGGGGGGTAAAACACTGGCGTCATGGAGAAAACTTCAAGATTAGATGTACAACATCGACTCGAATGATGTAATCTAGGCTGTAATCTGGGTTGGGAGTCCAAGGAGTTGACAAGCTCCTTCTCTTGCCCTCTCCTATGGGTGTCCATGCGAACAATTATATTTTATAGTGTTTATTTCACTTGTCTCACGATCATTATCAGAATGAAAATATATCTGATGTGGACAAAATATGACTTTTACTGCATAATGCAATGACTTCACATTTTTCAGAACGAAATTATATACAAGATCTACGGTACAATGTGTTTGGTATTAAATAAACACCACATAAATTAAAATTTGGCTTTTTAGTAACTTCTGTGCACATACAGAATGACTAATTCATATTCGCATACAAATTCCTAATGCAAATGCAGTTAACTGTTTATGGATATTGTGTGAAATGAATGACTATTGTCAAATTATTGGGAGTTAAAATAAAAAATCCGATGTGCGCAGCACATGACTTTCCTTATAGAATGCAATGAATTTACTCCTCTTACAGTAACAAAATAATGTATAACATCCATGGTACTTTTTTATAACTGAATTGTACATTTGACAATTTTCCGGTTGACAACATGTAAAAATATTTCAAAGTTTCCAATCAACTTATATATCGCACAACTCTAAATACACAATTATCAATATTGATAGTATCCTCAATAAGCGAAATAATCCATATATTAAAATATTTTAATAATTAATTCATAAATTGGGCGTCATTTGCATTAATTTAGCGCAATTTTTGTAAATATGACGACATTATCGTCAATTTGGGGCGAAATATTTCCAAGTTGGCGATATTTTGTTAGATTATTCACCAAGTTCGCTAAAATGCATCACCAAGTGTTACAGACAAACAGAGAGAAGAGCATTTCTTATATACTAGAAGGTATGCCCGTCATAAGACAGAAATTAGAATTGGCGAACCATTACTTCCCATTTTGCTTCATTTTTATCAATTTTTTGGCAGTTTTGTTAATTTGGAAATATTTAAATTAGTCGCCAAGTTGGCGACGTCCAGCTAAATTTCTCGCCAAACATTACGGGCGGAAAAATGGGTTATTCTTATAGTCTACCCTTATGTTCTTTTCAAGATATTGAACTTTTATCAATTAGTCACCATGTCATTCATATAGTTTCGATTTCATTAATTTGGCGAATTTATATCAATTTGATGACATATTCGGCAATTTGGCAAGTTTTAGAAACTCAGCAAGTTGGAGATGTTCCGACAAATTTGCCGCCAAAATTTTGCCAAAGGTTTCGGACGGAAAACTAGGTCATTCTTATAGTAGACACTTATATTATTTCCAAGATATTGAATCTTCGTCAATTAGTCGTCATTTTCATTGATTTAGCGTCATTTTCATCAATTTGCCGACACTTTCGTTAATTTGGTAACATTTTAAGGAGTTGGCTGCATTCCGTCAAATTCGTCGCCAAAACCCAAACGTTATTGACGGAGAAATAAGCTGAGAATTAAGCGTTATCGACGGAGAAATAAAATTTAGAAGAAAATGACTAATGGCGTTCAAATACAAACGTATTACCCAAAGTATCTTTTTCATGAATGGAACGATCTAGGTGTACGATAATGATGTCACTAAATTTATCGCATGATATTGCATATGAAAAGTAAAATATTTCACAATGGTTAATATTATTTTTTAATTTATGTGATTTTTAATACATTTATTTTTAAAATGTAGATTATCTCAAAAACTATACATGCTAGCGTTCTAAAGTTTATACATGAAATTTTTTCTAAGGAAAAATTACATAAGAAATGTCTATTTGCTTAAATTTATTAAAGTTTTTGATTTTTTGGTGATATTTTCCAAAATTTCACTCGAAAATTTAAGGGGATTCTGAATATTCGATTACGTTTAAAAGCAATAGTCTTCCAGTATTAACGGATTAAAATTTTTGCAAGAAATTTAATTCGAATCGCTCCATTCCTTCATGAGACGTCGTCTCCACGAACAAATACACACACCACCTCACTTCCCGGTCGTCCAAACGGTTAACTTACACCTTTCTGGTAGGTCGGACGGTCTGGGTCTCAACAACAACAACACACACCACCTCAAAGATGTTCGATTCGTGTTCAGGTATGCTTGAAACGTGCTCTCCCGTCGAAAACTCCAATTCGAATTTAGACCCTGTCACAATCATTTCCTTATACATTATACTATGTATATAAGGAAAGTAAAAACTAGGACATGAAGTAAAGTCTTTAGTGAATATAACGAACTGGATAATAATCCCCGAAAATAATCCCCACGAAAATGGTGTTAACAGATGTATTGCATAATATTGTATGTGGAAATTGAGCATAGCGTATGGCGCTTACTACTTTTTAATTTTAAAACTTATTTGAAAGACGTGCTATAACTCGAGGACGATTAATGAAAGCATTCTAAAAGTTTTGTCACTAGGTTTCTAATGAAAAATTACGTAAGAAGTGATTATTTATATATTATTATTCAATGTTTTGATTTTTTATGATATTCTTCTAAAAATTCATTTGAAAATTAGGGGAGGGGGTCCGGAAAGTCGATTGTGTTTAAAATCAGTAGTGTTCCAGTATCGCTTTATTCGTATGTGAAATATCGCATCCACAGACGCATAGATGCACAAAATAACACACACATACTTTAGCATACATTAGCGTCATACACACACAGAACTCTCAATTCGAGTTTAGGAGTGTTTAAAATGTCCCCTCCCATCAAAAATTCGAATTCGAATTTTGTACTCGAACTTTGTTAGAATGTGTTCTCTATATATTATAGTACCATGAAAAGAAAGGGATAAAAATGGGTTCAAACGAGCACTACCTTTCAAATATCGAATTCAAAATTTTCGAGAAAAATATTCTTTTTAATTATAGAGAGTATAATTTATATTAAACAATCATAGAGGTAAAGTATTAGTAATCTTAATATCAATATATCTAAGCTAGAAAAATCTAAACTAGAGAAGATGAATAGATGAAATAGTTAGTGTGAGTTGTGAAAGTGTGTGAAAATCCACCTTCCCCCCGACTTGGTTGAACAAGTTTATTTTGAAACAGATTTATTTAATATAATTTCTTGTCTTATCAATCTTATCAATCAGTTTTCTAGAATTTTTGTTTTCAATTTCGTAGAACATTCTCAGTTTTTAAATATGCTTTAAAGTTTCTTAGTTTGTTTTTCTTTATTTTCGTAATTTAGGACTTTCTAGCTTTTTGAAAATTCTTAAAAACTTTATATTAGTTTTTGAAAATTTCTTAGAACATTCCTAGTTTTAGAAAAATTTTACGGAACTTTCTTTGTTTCTTGATAATTCGGGAAACAGGATCTTTTGACATGGTTAGAACTGTCTTTTTCAGAAAATTTTTAGAACGTTCTTGGTTTCTTGAAAATGTCTTATAATTTTCTTAGTTTTTAAAAACGTCTTAGAATATTTTTATGTTTAAAAAAAATAGGCATATTTTTGTTTCTTGAAATATTTTCAGAATTTTCTTAGTTTCATGAAAATTTTTTATACGTTATTGAGAATTTTCTAAACCTTTCTTAGTTTTTAAACATTTATTTAATCTGTCTTAGTTTGATGCTAGGTTGTCAATTTAGTTTTGTATCACCTTACACATAGTTATTTGAAAAGTTTTGCTAAAGGAACTGTCATTAGAAAATTACCAAATGAACAATTTCACTTGTACCATTGCGTTTTGATAACTGACAAATTCTACAAATTATTATATAGATCATTACTCTTTTATAGAAAAATACCTACCCGCTTCCGCTTATAACATACACATAGTCCTGGTCACTGGATTGATATCTACGAATTTTCAAGTTCGTTAGACTATTGCTTAAAACTTCAAGAGCCTTGTGGATTCTATTTTGTTGAGCTTCGTCTGAAAGGAAAATTCTTTATTAACTGCCATGACACACACAAACACATATGAATTAAATAGTTCAAAATCTGACTTCTTTATACAAATAAAACACAAAGTCTTCGTTGAATAACTGAATCAAACACTATAATTGAAATGTTTACCTTACACAAGGATCTGTAAACATGATATTTTATAACTGATTTCCGCTTATCTCCCAATAATTAATACAGTTTTAAAAGGACATTTTCATATGAGGTTTGGTGTGATATGACTGAAGAGCACAAACCCTGTATCTCTCAAACTCCTTGGTCTCCATACCCAAATTTTACAATAATTTTGCTCAAAATCATTGGTAAACATTAGAAATATAGACTTCAAATATGTTCCTAAATGGGTGCGAATTGTGGGGTTGCTGTCTTTTTGATACAAATGAAACGCAAAATCTTTGTTGAATAACAGCATCAAACACCCATTACAATGTCTTCCTGACACAAGGAGCTTTAACCATAATTTTTATAAAAAATACTTTATTGGCAGTCATAGCACCCACATACACAAATGAATTTAATAGTTCAAACGCTAACTTCCTTATACAACTAAAATGCAAAACTCTGGTTGAATAACTGATTCATACGCCTACCAGAATAGCTCACCACAATGTATAACCTAACACACAAGCTTGATTTTTTATAAGGGAGCTCCTCATAAGTATTACATAAGGAAAGAAATTTCCATATGAGGTATGGAGTAATGGAAGTATGATATCAGGTATGTCGGAGGAACATAATCACCGTATCTCTCTAACACCTTGATTTTGAAACCTGATTTTTACAGGAATTTTGCTTATGAGTCATTGACAAACACTAGAAAGTTAGCATCCTGTAACCCGTTCCTAAATGGGTGGAAAGGATGTGATCGCTGAGAAACATGACTAACATATCTGTGTCATCCTTATTGCAAGAAACTAGAAATTTTAGTAGGATGCTCCTCAAGTGTCACTAATAAAATCTAATCAGCCACGGTGCCGTAAATCACTTAGATGGAGGGTGAGAAATATTGATAAAGAAAAATGTCTGCCTGTGTGTGTGTGTGTGTGTGTGGAAAATCTAAGCGTTACATGACCGTGAAATTTGACACACAGATACTTCATGACACGAAAAGTGTACCTAGATGTTAGTTTATTTAAATTTCGAATTAGTTTTTCAGTTAAATTATGTTTCTGCCCGATTTACAAAGATATTGAAAAAAGAAATGATTTATTCACATAAATTTTAGGTCGGATAATATTTTAGGTCGTTAAAGAATTGATTTATTCACATAAATCAATTCTTTAACGACCTAAAATATTATCACAGATTAATCAAAGGGTATCTCAGGGTATTGAAAACTATTTTAAATAAATTTTGAATGAAGTGCATACGATAAGTAAACACATTTTAATGAATTTTTAAAATATATAAATTTTCGTACGTTTTAAATCACTCGATTTTTTTATTACGATATACAGAAATTGATTTACCATCCATAGTTCATTTATTTTCAGTCCCTGTTTATTATCAGAGATTACTCCAGAAAAAGAATAATGACATAAACCCATCCGTTGATTAATAATAAATATTTTATCCGTGGTATGTCTTTGATTTTTTGAACGAATCACGCAACGGCCCTCACAAACTCTCAGGCCCTATACAAGGACAAAATATACGGAGTCAAGAACCACTCATTTATTCACAAAGGAGTGGATATTTTTGGATGAATTAAGAGAGGAGGATTCCGACGAATTGCCTTATCGCTTTTATAGGGATGGCCAGCCTTTCACCTTTTCGTAAGCGGTGTGATACGGTGAATTGTGATCCTCATGTTTTTTATTTCTGCGGACAGCATGTGCGATTTGATTTGTGCAATTGTCTACTCAAAACCATTGTAAATTTTATTCAAATGAATTACTCAAACAGTAAATGCGTATTTAATTATTTATACGTAGTGGACGCTTATTTATATACAGGCAACATCTCTGATTACCTGACTCATATATTTTTTAAATCAAAAACACTACTAACCGCTACATAATTCAATTACGTGACGGTAATGTAATCAACATATCATGTTTGTTAAAAATAATTAGGGTTTACTTACTGAAATCGTCAGGGTTGATGTGGTATGGAATAACGTTATTACGCCATTTGCTTCTCCGATACTTCATGAAATTAATCCCTTGACGAGCCTATAAATATAAAGGATAGTGTTCATACATAAAATTTAAGAAATAATTAAATGTGTTTCCATAATAAATTCTGCAAAATTAAACTAAGAAACAACTATTTAAAGAACTTGATATTTTCCAGATGTTCAGATGTTAGTTAAATGTTCAGATTGGAATAAAAAGCTAAGAATCCAATCCAGAAAATTTTGAGGGGTGTGTGATTGATTATATTTATATTTTCAAAATAGCGTATTAAAGCAATATTGGTAATTCTTCATAATAACGTAATGTAAGATCTAATGAAATAAAGTTAATATTTATTTCAATTGAAAAATATTTTCAATTGAAATGAAAAGAAATTACTATTTATCTTTAGAAATATTTGTTTTCCATAGAAAATTTGTTCAACACATATTCAAGGTGAATTGCTGGATCTGGATGAAAGGAAAACGTAACTGAACCATCCAGCCTTTCTTCTTTCATATTTAATCCCAAAACAGTTTTGTTCCATTTCAATATTAGGAAGGACCGTCCATTGACACACGTAGTGACCGAAACAGCATACAAAATATCAAGGCCTTTGCTGTTGCTATAAGTTCCTTGCAGTTCTGGAAGAGTCCCTGGAAATTTGTGTTGGTACGTTTGGGACGCTATCAACGGCATTCTTCTTTTGCTGCATAGCGTACACAAGCTTTGCAGTAGCCTCCAATACATTTGGTATTGTAACTCAACAAGTAAAATCCGTTTAACCGTACCCCTTGAAAGCAGCTTTAACTTTGTGACTGCGTAAAACAGTGAAAAGAAATATGAAGGGGGTGAAATCACACCACGTATATTCTAAGATACTGTGCTTTAGTTTATCAATCTTTCTTTACATTTAAATGTCTTAATTTCATAGCACTTTGGTAGTCATTTCAACAGCATAGACTATTTGTCTCTTATTTAATTTAACTTCTATTTTGTGTGTGTGTGTGTGTGCATGTGTGTCAATTTTTTTTAGAATGCATCGTTCCGTTCCTTCTTATTGGCCACTTGCTCGAATTCAAACACCTATCTTTGCTGATAAAATTACCAATTATGTACATCAAGTACGGAAAATTTTAATTTGTGTTCTTCCTATATATGCAGTTCATTAGCGCCAAGATACCGTCATAAATAAAAAAAGAAGTTTCTTACTTGTTCAGTCTGTTCTCGTGTCAGTAGAATATCCCCCAGTGGCGACACTGAAATTATGGAACAGAAATGAATCCTTCTTATATTGCTTTTTTAAAATAATGAAATTAATTTCGGTAACAATTAAAAAATGCATCTTGTTAAGAAATATTCGTTTATCAAACTGAAGTAATACTGTGAGAATAAATCCCACAGTTGTCTTGCTTCAAATCTGTAATCTTTTTCGTCATTTTAAATAAATTGTTTGATCAAAACATTTAAGAACTTTATATATATATTATTTATATTAGTGCTCACCAGTTATTCACGCTTTCAAAAATGCAATTTGTCATTAAATATGACATATATATGCTAAATAAATAGTTTTGATAATTTTTTGTATGGTTACCGTTAATTTAAGAGCACGGGGAATCGCTTAGAATCTGGAATCTTTGCAAGTGACGGATTCCAGAAATGACAGATTTTCCCAGTGCATATAATTTTCACTGTATTTATGTAAATAAATTGCCATTTATTTAGATTAATAAATTCAATCTGTGGCAATTTTCACTCTCTTTTTATGAATATTCTTTTCTTATTTTTTCAATTGATATTTTTCTTTCATTTTTAGATTAAGATATTCAATTTTACATTGCTTTTGTTGGGTTGCTTTAGAATTTAGATAATTTGGGGATTTGAAAATTTATTTTTATTTCTTTTTCCCTGGCTCAATATTCTTAATTTTGTAATATTTAAATAATATTTATTGGCTTTTTCATTTATTCTTTAATTAGAATATTTTTAATCTTCTAAATTAATTTTCTTTATAATATTCTTAATTAAAAATGTTCCATTCCTTAAATTAATATTACTTTTGATTTGTAAATTTTAAAAATTATTTATTTATTTGATTTCCCTTAAAATTCCCTTTAATTTCATGTCCCATTTTCCCATTTTGGTTAGAAATTCCGTTTGTTCTACAGTTTCAAGTTATTTCCATGTCTCACTGTAATTCAAAAATTTCAGTTGCGGCCTTTTTCGGAATTCTGTTTTGCGGGTTTTTTTTACTGCGATTAATGCGCCACCTAAGCGTTTTCGCGCCTCTTTGGAATTCGTGATTTATTTTAATTGGTTCGCGTTTTTACGGATCGTCTGCTCACGGAATTATGAGTATTATTTTGGTAATTCTAATTTCGGTAAGTGAATTTTAATTGCTGCCGTTTATCTAAACTCCGCCCTTTTTGCCGCACGTATAAATACGCCCGCAGAATTTTTCAGTTTGAGTTTTTTGTTGAAATCCTTCGTTGTGCGTCAGCGCGAGAAGCGCGTTGTTTATTTTCGAATGGAACTTATGTTCCACGCGAGCTTTTCTGTGGAACGTTAAGTTCCTCGCGTTATTCTTTTTTACATTAGTTGTTTTAATTTAAATGATGGATTTTTCAAGCTTTTATCGCGTAATTCGCGACGTAACTCTCCGGAAAAGTGTGGGGTGAAATTCCTTATGCGAGTTATGTGAACGGAGCGTCTGACGATGACGTCTGAGTTTTAAGAAGATCCTAGTTATCCAGAAGTAGTTGTTAGGCCTCTGCTGATGAATTCTCTCCTGATCTCCAGTAAACCAGTCTACAAAATTTGTCTCCACTTATAGGAACTTTCCCCCCTGTCTGATGACCTATCCGGGTGAATACAGATGTTTTATTTAAACTCTTAATTTCTTTAATTCTGAATATGATTTCTCAATATTTTTTGAAATGCATTTAATTAAATTTTATTCTGTAAAATTAAAATTTTAAAACTTCATTCTGAGAGCAAATTTCTAAACCTTCATAATTTTTTAAGAGCCTGGGAATATTCTAAAATTCTTTAAATTTAATATTTTGTTAATGATTTTCTGATGGAATTTAAAATAGATTGTTTTGAGTAAAGTTTTTATGCTAATTCCTTAATACTAACTAAGTTGATAAAATTCTAATGTCTATCTAAAATTCTAATGCCTAAGATTCTAATGTTAATTCTTCCTGAGGTGCCTGTCTATGAGCAGTGTTTTTGTATTTGTTAGTTTGAATTAATTTGAAGTTGCAATTTAATAAACTAATTTTCTTTAAACTAAATATTATGTCTTCCTTTATCTCTTAACACAGCAGGTTTTATTCTACTTTTCAAACACAACACTTTTATCTCCCGGGCAACATCGGGTACGTTTTCTAGCTCATAATAAAGGAAATTGTTTCTGTGTGTGTGAGTCTGTAGAGTAAAATCTATGTGTCGTGCGACAATGACATTTGATACACAGGTACTTCAGAACCCGAATATGTGCACCACGGAATAACTTATGTAGTAACCGTATAGTATTTTGAGCTATTTTATTTAATTAAAATTATTTGTTTTTTGAAACAATACATCAAAATTTGCACCATTTATAGCACAATCTACTGACCTATTGTTCACAGTAACATGACAAAGAAACGAAATGGGCTAATGAAGTTGATGTATAGTAAGTAGCCCCCTAGAAATTTTACTATTACATCACCTTCATTCTATTGAAGATTATGTATAGTAAGTAGCTCTTGAAGATTTCACTATTACATCACTTTCATTCTATTGATTGATTTTTCATTTTTGTTTAAGATATTTGTTTTAAATTTAATGGGTGGTTTCCTGGTTTTTCATGTTTATGACTGATACTTCTTGAGATTTTTCTGGTTGGTATTTGAATACTTTTGTTTGTACTCTACTATTTCTCTTTTTGTACTCTACTATTTCTCTTTTAATTCTGCTAATTCTACTCACTAATTTTATATTAATTTATCTCTTACGTATAAATTTCACCTTATATGTTGAGATGTAATTTTTCTTGCACCTTTTTTTAATACATTTTTATAGTTAAACTTGCTATTTTTATTTGCTTAGTATTTTAAATTTAAAGTATTTGATTACATATATATATATATATATATATATATATATATATATATATATATATATATATATATATATATATATATATATATATATATATATATATATATATATATATATATATATATATATATATATATATAGTTACAGTAGAAGAAATAAAATTAACACAACCTAATAAATTGTCTAAAAATATACAATATATATCAGCATTCTAACAATTATTATTTTTATTTTATAAGCAATTTTAATTTTTATAATTTAGTATTTAGAGGTAGCATTTAATGATAGCAATGAGCCGTCATTCACTTCATCGAAAATTCCTTGCTCCCCCTTTCTAGACTGAATTATTTTTGAAGAGGGGTGACGGGTTGCTTGTAATAGATGGATTCTTGACATTCGGAAAGAAACTTCCGGAGAGAGGTATTGAAAGTTTTTTTCTTTCTGCCTTGCAAAGGTAGGAAAGTTCCTGATGTATGATCATAAATCGAGGGATGGTAGGAGCCATTTAGTTCCATTCGCGTTTTCATAACAGGTTAAGGGGGCGTATTGGAAATATAAAAATTTCATTGCTTGAGGAAGATATGGGAAATTGTGATATTTATTTTGTGATTTGGAAATTTTATTCTTATCGTGAGAATGATTTTAATTCAACAGACGATTTAGAAATTCGGTATGGTATTACTTGTGTCTCTATTATTTAAGTACTGAGCAAAGCCAGGTGATTTGATTTAGTATTATGTATATTGAGTAAAATGAATAATTCCCAAGTTTAAGCATTGTAATTATTACTATTCAATTTTTGTGAAATGGAATTATTTATTACTTCCTACTACCATAGTGTAAGAGAAATATATAATACTAGACGAGTAAGTCTGTCATGTGAGAAGATGCATAACGTTGTAAAAGATTACACACCTGCATCCCTTGCGATCATACTAAATTTTGTCCCATACGAGCAACAAAACTCTTCCAATCAACTTTACCAATTCTTTTACCACTCCCTATATAAATGAACTTTCTATATGACCCTTACAAAAGGCAATTGATTTGCTAAACCTTCAACCCACCACTAAAAATGCGCAACTGTCTCTCAATGAGTGAAATTAACTATATTTCGAATCAAAATTTTCCCCAAACATCAAGAATGATCAAAGAAATTGAACATAATTTTCCAAAATGTTAGTTACATTTACATCAATTTGGAGTTTCTATTATTAATTTAGCATTATTATATCGTGAATTTGGCGACATTTACATAAATTTTAATATATTTTCTAAACGTTGCCGTTGGCTATATTTCGCCTAATTCATGATTAATTTCAGTGCCTAGGCCGCCAAGTGCTTCTAAAAAAGCTACAGGCAAACAAAAGGAAAGACGGAGAGAAGGGTTCTTATTTTATATAGACATATACTTCTGGGACTATAACCCCACGACTTGTAAACTTCACAACTTGTAAACTTCATTTATAAACATTATCATAAGGTAGTATATATAAGCTAGTTGTTACAAAGTGGGATGATGCGGACTATATATTTTACACTGAAGTAGCAGCTGACCACAGTTGCAGCCGATTGAAGAATGATGAGCAACGAAGTATATGTATTCGTCGCTTAGCGGAATATAGGCTGATTGTGAGTGAGTTTGGTGAGTACAAAAAATTAGGGAGTGCGCACCGTGCATAAAGACGAATCACATCAAAAATTTAAAAGGAAATATGACGTAAGCATTTAACATCGTATATTCTTACCTCCACGAACGCCATTTATAGTGATACAATAACCAAACATAAAATAATAAATGAGCAAATATGAAAATTTGACTAAGATACAGATTATAAAATTTGAAATATTGTGGGTTACAAAAAATGGATAATTTGGAAAATTTAACTAGTTTTGGAATGTAACAAGTGTTTTTCATGCTCTTTAGAGTATCATCACGGTTACAGTTACTGCTCTTTTTTAATGCATGTATTTGGTATCCGAAAAAGAGCCAAATTGTAATTTTCATGCATCTACTTAACCCTGAATATTTCTTCATGTTCAACTAGTATTTTAATACTCATAATTCTAATATCGAAATAGTGTACAAAGATGTCAATATTGAAGCAGACTTAAGAGATTACTGGTTCCAAAAATCGCAAACGCGGCGCTGGGTTACAAATTTAAATGTCCTGAAAAATACTTACCAGTGGTTAAAAAAGGATCTTCAGAGCGTTCTGTAATAGAAAATAAGAATATATCATTAAAAATATTATCCTTTAATGATTCAACTTCAAAAAAAGACACAAATTACGCAAATCCACGTAAATCTTGTACACTACCGTTATATTTGCACCACTATCTAAAGTATACATAAAATAATATTTAGTTATTGCACAATATTAATTAAAGGGATATACATGAAGATATTCCTGGTACTGCATCTGTAACATTATCTTTCCAATGTTGGAAATATTTTTTAGATTCTCGTTATCAGATAGAATGATAAAAGAAATATATACGTAAATTATTCTAGAAATCTTTCAGATAGAATGATATAAGAAACTTATCCTTAAATTATCTAATAAATGTTAATATCCAGAAAAAAGTTACAACTATTTTTTCAAAGAATGTAAAAATTATATAGCTTCTATAATATTGTACACTACTGGAATATCTGCACCCCTAACTAGAGTATAAATAACATGATCATCAGTTATTGCACAATTTCAATTAAAGGGGGATAATATGAGGGAAATCCTGGTTGTGTTCGAAATATTTTAAAGATCATCTTTATCAGATAGAATGGTAAAGAAACAGAGCCTTATATAACCTTAGAAAAGTTTATATCCAGAAAAATTAGACAAATATATTTTAAAGAAAAAATAGTAAACATTTAAACGCGCATTAACTAATTTTGTGAATTTTAAATAGAATCCTTCAGTACGCATTTCGGTAAAACAGATTTATCAAGTTTCAAAATGAAAACAATATAGGTAAATAATTCAAAAGGGAAATTGTTGGAGGAATATTACGATTATTAAGAGATAAAAATTCAAAATTTTTAATGATCGTTTTGCATTGGTACTTAAAATTTCCATAAATAATCAACTATTACTTTTCTTATATACATAATATAATGTAGAAGGAAAATATTGTGACGAGATCGAAAATTCGAATTCGAGTTTTCGACGGAAGAGCACTTTTCAAGCATCCCTGATCAAGAATCGAACATTTTTGAGGGGATGTCTGCGTGTGTGTAAGTGTGTGTCAGTGAGTCTGTGGAGACGAAATCTCACTAACGAATGGAACGATTCGAATGAAATCAGTTACAAAAACTGCAATCCGTAAATACTGGAAGTCTATTGTTTTTAAAGACAATCGAATGATCAGAACTCCCTAAATTTTGGAGAGAAATTTTGAAAAATCATCCAATATATAAAACCCTTAATAAAGTTACGCAAATAGACAATTCTTATGTAATGCTTCCTTAGAAAACGATTGATATAACTTTTAGAACGCTAGCATGAACCGTTCTCGAGATATTGAAATTTTTCAAATACATTTATCAAAAAATTTCATAAATTAAACAAAAATAAATATTAACTGCTGAGAAACATGTTCACTTTTCATATGCACTAAATTCGATAAATTTGGTGACATAATTCTCTTGGATCTAGCGCGTTCCATTCATGAGAAAAGATACTTTTGTATTTGAATGCCACTTTCATAATAATACTTTAGTACTTTTAATACGAGTAATACTTCTGTATTTGAACGCCAATAGTCATTTATCTGCTGTAAGAACAACTTATTTCTCCATCCATAACGCTTGGCGAGATTTTGGCGACGAATTTGGCGGAATGTCGCCAAATTAACGAAAATATCGTCAAATGGATAAAAATGACGCTAAATCATTGAAAATGACGATTAATTGACAAAAATTTAATATCCTGGAAAGAATATAAGTATCTACTATAAGAATAACTTATTTTGTTTTTACTGTAAAAGTAGTAAATTCATTACATTATATAAGAAAAGTCATGTGCTGCCCACATCAGTTTTTTTTAAATGAAATGCGGGACAAAGGAATTTTTGCAGTTAACCTGATTGTGCAATTTTTACATAGACTGATTCACAATATTTATGCTATAGTATTTATGGCTAATGTTTCGATATGAACTCAATATCATAGTGTATTGAAACGAAATATCGATGCATCTTAAGGTCATGTACTGATATATATGAATATTACTATCACCACAATAGAGTACAAGTGCAAAAGTACTGAAATGGTCCGTCATCTTCCATTATACCCAGCTAAGGTTGGCGGTGAAATCACTGAACACACATCTCTTAAAGCAAGAATTTAAGTCGTTTCCTATTAGAAGAATTTACTTCAAATTTAATGATTATACAGAGGAATATTTTAGACAATATTTACGGTGTTTCTATGCAATGTTTTCGATTCGTAGGACTTTAAATTTTCTGGCATTAAAATGAAACGACGTATGATTTAATATGATAGTTTTCGATAATATCGATTTTATGACAGCAGAAATGCAAACATTTAAATTAATATAAAATATGGAGCAAAAATTGTGCAAACAATGCAAGACTTACCCTCGTTAGCATGCAATAAACTTACATCTTCAATTCCTAACACTGCAAAAATGTAAAATTTCATTTTAAATGCTTTCAGTAAAAAATAATAAATACACTTTAAAAAGGGAAATAAAAAATAACATGTTAAAAGAACAATAAATAAAAAGCAATATATAATAAGAAGACAAAAGAGAATAATCAAAAGGTAAAAGCATTAAAATATAATGATAGAAAAGTAAACAATAATAAAAATTGCCAAAAATTATTATAAATACTTGAAAAATTATTAAAAATATTTTCACTCACATTCAGCCAGTTTTTCATCTTGGCCTGTGGCTCGCAACGTATCCAAGACATATGGTGTCACAGCTAAAAGATTTATGACGTAATACGTTAAATATGTGATACAACAAAAATATGGTATTCTTTACATACCGAAGCTCATATTTTGTTATTCACATGCATTGGAAAATACGCTGCAAAATATCATTATTAAATACATTGAATCAATAATTAGTATGAAATCATATCATTACTAACTACCATTAAATGCACGGAATCGTTACTCAAATATATACATTACTAACGACCATTAATTGTATGGAATCATTGATTTCATACAATTATTGCTGATAGTTTGGAGTACAAAACTTTATGATGGACCATTAGTTTTATAAAATTTTTGGATACACAATTTTAAAGCATGAGATAAAAATGTGAAAAAAAAATTCCTTTTTATGCATATATAATAATAAAAGGTGTAGTCTGTCTGTCTATATCATCTGTAGTGGAAAATATAAACGTTATCGTACGGCCCAGAATTTTATTACACAGGTACTTATGTCCCGAGACAATTAGCCTCGGCGAGATGCTTCCTCGTCGAGACAAATCCATGTACGAGGAATCACATAGATTCTTCGCAAGTGACGGATTCCGCAATTGCAGATTTTCCCATTTCATACAATTTTCACTGTTTAAATGAAAAAATTATTATATTTTTAGATTAATAAATTTAATAAAGTCAATTTATCTCTAGCAATTTTCACTGTTTTTTATATGATTCTTATTTTTTTAGATTAACATTTTTGTTAATTTTTTGGATTAATAAATTCAATTTAACCCTGGTTTCACTATCGAGCAACGTTGGGTACATTTTCTGGTGCTTAATATCAGAAGATGTGTGGAAGATGTGAGGTTGCAAAAATTAAAAGTGAAATAAATTTTAATACGGTCCATATGTGTCGATAATATTTTTAAAGTATATTCTATTTAATAAAAGATTTCATTTAATTCCTGTTCACATACCTATCTTAAACAAATCACAAAGTTACAGCAAATAAAAAAATCCAGCGCATTGTATAATTAAAAGACACCAAATGTTCGGAATCAAGGTTACTATATCCTAAACTAGGTTGATTTTAGCGATGCGCTCGCTGTCATTGGCTACTGATCGTGACGTCACCATCGAGTAAGTCAGAGCCAAGCCGCAACGGCGACGCCCAAGAATCGCGTATTTTAAATATCCCAACTTCTTATCACACCTCTCTTCCAAAATATTTTGACAAAATTAAAATCTCTATTAGAAATTTCATCACCACCACCAAAATTGGGCCCGTTATTTGAGCCCCTATCGCTTCTTTTATTTAAAATAAATAGCTTGTAGTCCACTATTGCCGCAAAAATTATCAATTGAATATAGACTACGAATCAGTGGCGAAGGGTTATTAATCATCGGTTGAGCCAATGAATTCGCTAAAGGCAAATACAATTGCCTTAAAACTTAGGTTTACTAACAAACAAGTGGAAAATCCCCCCCAAAAAATGATTTTTTGAAAAAACAATCAGTTTTCAATATTTCTCAAAACATAACAAAATTGCTTCCAAACCTCAAAATTAATTGGCCTACTACATTGTTTCAGTGTTGTTCTTTTCCTTCAATTAAAAAAAAATCTGATGTGGGCAACACATGACTTTCCTTATATAATGCAATGAGTTTACTACTTTTACAGTAAAAAAATAGGTTTTTCTAATAGTAAATACTTATATTCTTTAAAAGATATTGAATTTTCGACGATAAGTCGTCATTTTCATTGATTTAGCGTCATTTTTATCCTTTTGGCGAGATTTTCGTTAATTTGGCAACATTTAAAAAAAGTCGCCAGGTTGGCGACATGCCGTCAATTTCGTCGCCAAAATCTCGCCAAGCGTTATGGACGGAAAAATAAGTTACTCTTACAGCAGATAAATGACTATTGGCTTTAAATACAATATTAGTCAAAGTATCTTTTCTCATGAACGGAACGAGCTAGATCCACGAGAATGATGTCACCCAATTTATCGCATGATATTGCATATGAAAAGTGAACATATTTCTCAACAGTTAATATTTTTTTAATTTTATATGACTTTTTGATAATTTTTTTGAAAAATGTGCAATATCTCGAGAACGGTTCATGTTAGTGTTCTAAAATTTATGTCAATCGCTTTGTAATGAAAAATTACATAAGAAATGTCTATTTGAGTAACTTTAATAGAGGTTTTGATTTTTTGGCGACTTTTTCAAAATTTCACTCGAAAATTTAGGGGGGGGGGTCTGAACATTCGATTGCGTATAAAAACAATAGGCTTCCAACGGTGTTTACGGATTGTGATTTTTGTACCAAATTTGGTTCGAATCGGTCCATTCGTTCGTCAGTTATCGTCTCCACAGACTCACTGACACACACACACACACAGACATCACTTCAAAAATGTGTGATTCGTGATCAGGGATGCTTGAAACATGGTCTCCCGTCGAAAACTCGAATTCGAATTTTCGACCTCGTCACAATACTTTCCTTATACATTATTGTATATAAATAAGGAAAGTAAAAATCAAACATGAGAATTTCAATACTAAATATTTTATTAATTTTAGGCTCTGAAATTCACCACCAAATTTCTTTATTTACATGTAGACGCTTGTCCCTTCACAATCGGTCCATGTTTTTTGTCGTATTTCTTTTTACTTTCCTTATATACATAATGTATAAGGAAAGTATTATGACGGGGTCGAAAATTTGAATTCGAGTTTTCGACGGGAGAGCACGTTTCAAGCATCCCTGATCACGAATCAAACATTTTTGAAGTGATGTCTGTGTGTGTGTGAAAGTAAGTGTGTGTGTGTGTGTCAGTGAATCTGTGGAGACTATAACTGACGAACGAATGGACCCATTCGAACCAAATTTGGTGTCAAAATTCGCTATCCATAAACACTTGAAGCCTATTGTTTTTATACGCAATCGAATGTTCAGAACCCCTCTAAATTTTCAAATGAAATTTTGAAAAATCGTCAAAAAATCAAAACCACAAATAAAGTTACGCAAAGAGACATTTCTTACGTAATTTTTCATTAGAAAATGATTGATATAAATTTTAGAACGCTAACATAAACCGTTTTCGAGATATTGCACATTTAAAAAAAAATAATCAAAAAGTCATATAAAATAAAAAAAAATATTTCCTATTGAGAAACATGTTCACTTTTCATATGTAATACCATGCGATAAATTGGGTGACATCATTCTCGTGGATCTAGCTCGTTCCATTCATGAAAAAAGATACTTTGAGTAATACTTTTGTATTTGAAGCCAATAGTCATTTATCTGCTGTAAGAATAACTTATTTCTTCGTCCATAACGCTTGGCGAGATTTTGGCGACAAATTTGGAGGAATATCGCCAACTTGGCGACTTTTTGAAATGATGCAAAATTAACGAAAATCTCGCCAAATGGATATAAATGACGCTAAATCAATGAAAATGACGACTAATTGTCGAAAATTCAATATCTTGGAAGGAATATTAGTATCTACTATAAGAAAAACTTATTTTTTTACTGTAAAAGTAGTAAATTCATTACATTATATAAGGAAAGTCATGTGTTGCCCACATCAGATTTTTTTTTTTTTTTGGCGATATGCTAGTAATTGTAGAAAGAGCTCGTTTCCTCACTTCTCTGGATACACATCTCGTTCTTCTTTCCGATTTCGTGTTTACAATATAATTTTCTTCGAAATTTTTACTTAAAAAAATCACAGCTATTATTTGCTGGAGTGCTTGGCCTTGGACTAGAAATATTCAATTTCTGAGATGGAGCAGCAGTGAGGTTCAATCTTCTTGACGGGGCTAATTGTAAAAGTTCAGCTCTTAAATCTCTAGCATAGTCCTCCTCCACAAAATGCTCGGAACATACACATGCATTTGAAAAATTCACTTTATCCAATCTTCGGCATTTTTTTCGCATAGATTCATCCATCTTTAGGGAAACTATGAAAAATAATTCCCATGCCTTTTGTGTTGCGATTTGTGTTCTTACATGTAGTAACTGCACAATTCGGCATGATGTTGATGAAATTATTAAGTACTAAATAAAAGTAAAATAGCTACACTTGAATGTGTAAAAGAAATCAAACGATACAAGACAATATGTAAATCCAAGGTCAATATAAATAACGAAACGGCGGGAAGAGCAGCAAGCAATCGAGAAATTTTGACTCGATGATGACGTCATGCGCAGATTCCGAAAATAGGTGTCGCGTTGCGCATCGCTTTTACGGTCCTCCCTGGTTCGGAATCTTAATTGAGAACAATTGAGCGCTATTTTGTAAAGACATTTATATATTATATGCACTGACGATATTTTATGTCTGCATTTCTGCAGGTCTTTCCCGTAGCATCCCAACAGACGGAGCGTAATTAAACTATGAAATAACGTTAAAACCCGTGTACCCAACACGATATTTAATAAAACATTTTAAACATATTCAATTATTTTAATTTAATACAATTTCCAGATGAAGTTCTGATATAAATTAATAATATATAAGCTTGACTTTTAACGGGATCGTACTAGCACGTCTTCAATTGCGAATTCATATTTCTAAAATATTCGTAAAATTTATTTAAACTTGACCCTTTCTTTTAATTGTCCTTCTAATCTTAAAACATTTTCTGTTATTTACCACCTCGCAGCTAGCGGTTATTTTTTTTAAATGCCACTTTTTATGGGTGACATTTTAGTAGCCACAGCTAACCATCCACATTTGGTATAATATTTACTTACTCTATATACATAGTATAATGTATAGGAAAAGTATCGTAAGGAGATCGGAAATTCGGATTCGAGTTTTCAACGGAAGAGCGCGTTTCAAGCATCCCCGAACCTGAGTTGATATTTTCTGCGGTGATATATTTTTCGTTTTCTCTCTATGTTTCTCTCTCTGTATGTGTGTATGTGTGTGCATTTTGTATCCAGAAATCTAAGTTTCGTATGATCCTTAAATTTAGGTCACATCTACAACAGTTGCACCTTGGTGTTATTTATTTAATTACGAATTACGTTTTAACTTATTGAATCCATTCGTAATTGAACATCGAAATTTGCATATTTATGTGATCTGTTACACACACATAACACAGTCACACACACACACTATATATATATATATATATATATATATTATATATATATATATATATATATATATATATAAATATATATATATACTATATATATATATATATATATATATTAATTATATATATATATATTATATATATATATATTATATATATATATATATATATATATATATATATATATATATATATTATATATATATATATATATATATTATATATATATATATATATATTATATATATATATATATATATATATATATATATATTATTATATATTATATATATATATATTAT